>JAAONU010000011.1:27993201-28005701 GCA_012932295.1 Cyclina sinensis | reverse complement strand
ATCACTCATTTTAAAGTTTTACGGTTTTATGTTAACAATATTCCATAGCTTGATTTCTCGTTTCAGCACGGTTGCTGCCAAACGCAGTGTCAGTGTACTATTAGATTAGCATATCTTTCTCCCTACCTGTTGAAATTAATTATTGAAATTTATAATGTATAATTGTTCTTTATTCTACTCCGATTAATGCTATTGTAAATTTGACTTGTGCATTCGATTTAATCATCTCGCTTACTGTTTTACAAATATTCATCTTCATTTATTTGTGTTTTGAAAACAAGTGTACCGTGTTATAGTTGATGTCTCTAACTTCTTTAGTGTTGGATTTTTTTGTTGTTGATATATCATGAAATATTATTTTTTAGTCCCAGGAAGAGGCCCTTCCATTGCACTTCCGTTGGGCTGAAGCCTGCGGTTACCTCTAATGTGGGTAATTCGGGTACGCAAGTTATTAGTGCAGGGGTCTTGCGTTCGCACTAACCCCTGTAAAAAATTCATTAAAAATATATATAAAAGGGGTCAGTACTTGAAACAACGAATCTAGAGCTGATGGAATGGCATTGGCATGCGCCTAGAGAACTGAACCGACATGCTTAAAGCTAAGATTCTTGGTGAATGCATGACACTTTTGTTATATTTTAGGGGTTAAGAGTGAGAGGTAGAAGTGTTGAGAATAAGGGAGACAACACATTCTTTTAATATAAAGCAAAGTAAGGAGGTTGTTTCCCTTGCCATTGGTTTGTAACGATAAGAACAGAGAAATTCCGAGTGATTGTAAAGAAAATAAACATGTGAAACGTGCTGCATTTATTTTATTTATTTCTACAAGATAGCTAATTCCCCTACCCCCATAACACTATTTAAACACACGTGCGAAGGGGCCAAGCGCCAGACCTGGTGAATAAGTTTCGGCAACTCGTATACGTCGAAGTAAAACACAGTCTACATTATTCAATTTATTGCTATTTGTTTGTTTACATACGTAATTCAATGATAAAATCTGAAAAATGAAAAAAACATAAATCAGTCGGCCAGTCAGTCAGTCAATCAATCATGTGTTGATTAACTTATAGCCAGTATTAGCAGTTTGGTATATAAGCCTTATAAAATCTTTATCGAATGTCTACGGCCATATCACGTTGAAAACACCGGTTCTCGTCCGATCACCGAAGTTAAGCAACGTCGAGCCCGGTTAGTACTTGGATGGGTGACCGCCTGGGAATACCGGGTGCTGTAGACTTTTCTTTCGTTCCTTCTTTTTCTCTTCATTTAATTGTTTGTTTCTTCTCTTTTTGTTTTTCGTTCGCTGTAAAGACCCTAATCATTGTTAATTTTGGTAAATACTCTGGTTTGTTTTCATTCATAAATAAGTAAACAATTCATGGTGTGACAGTTAGTTGATTACAATTTTGCCGGAGCTTTAATTCACTTTAAGTTAGTCATGTACAAACAAAAATAACTGGATACAATGCATTGTGGGTTTATTTTGCAAAATATTGGATAGTGTAAAATTGAGGAAAATCATGTGACAACAGTATTTTAGCAAAAAAAAAAAAAAAAAAAAAAAAAAAAAAAAACTATTCTAAGAGTGAACAAATTCCTGAATTCTACAAATGTTGTTTGATTGCCTTTAATGAACTAACTGCTTCATATACTGACATATCTTTTAATGTTAAAATTCCATCCAGTATTTTCTACAGAATTCTGATTAACCAAAACGACTACAAACCTAAGTGTGTAAGGTTGTTTCATCTGACTTACGTAACCCAGTTACGGGTCTCATTTCCTCATCTCATTCATGTGACTCATGTCACGCGTATTTCATATTCTGTCATTTTGGGCTCATACGTTCATATCACTCATTATAAGTTTTACGGTTTTATGTTAACAATATTCCATAGCTTGATTTCTCGTTTCAGCACGGTTGCTGCCAAACGCAGTGTCAGTGTACTATTAGATTAGCATATCTTTCTCCCTACCTGTTGAAATTAATTATTGAAATTTATAATGTATAATTGTTCTTTATTCTACTCCGATTAATGCTATTGTAAATTTGACTTGTGCATTCGATTTAATCGTCTCGCTTACTGTTTTACAAATATTCATCTTCATTTATTTGTGTTTTGAAAACAAGTGTACCGTGTTATAGTTGATGTCTCTAACTTCTTTAGTGTTGGATTTTTTGTTGTTGATATATCATGATGAAATATTATTTTTTAGTCCCAGGAAGAGGCCCTTCCATTGCACTTCCGTTGGGCTGAAGCCTGCGGTTACCTCTAATGTGGGTAATTCGGGTACGCAAGTTATTAGTGCAGGGGTCTTGCGTTCGCACTAACCCCTGTAAAAAATTCATTAAAAATATATATAAAAGGGGTCAGTACTTGAAACAACGAATCTAGAGCTGATGGAATGGCATTGGCATGCGCCTAGAGAACTGAACCGACATGCTTAAAGCTAAGATTCTTGGTGAATGCATGACACTTTTGTTATATTTTAGGGGTTAAGAGTGAGAGGTAGAAGTGTTGAGAATAAGGGAGACAACACATTCTTTTAATATAAAGCAAAGTAAGGAGGTTGTTTCCCTTGCCATTGGTTTGTAACGATAAGAACAGAGAAATTCCGAGTGATTGTAAAGAAAATAAACATGTGAAACGTGCTGCATTTATTTTATTTATTTCTACAAGATAGCTAATTCCCCTACCCCCATAACACTATTTAAACACACGTGCGAAGGGGCCAAGCGCCAGACCTGGTGAATAAGTTTCGGCAACTCGTATACGTCGAAGTAAAACACAGTCTACATTATTCAATTTATTGCTATTTGTTTGTTTACATACGTAATTCAATGATAAAATCTGAAAAATGAAAAAAACATAAATCAGTCGGCCAGTCAGTCAGTCAATCAATCATGTGTTGATTAACTTATAGCCAGTATTAGCAGTTTGGTATATAAGCCTTATAAAATCTTTATCGAATGTCTACGGCCATATCACGTTGAAAACACCGGTTCTCGTCCGATCACCGAAGTTAAGCAACGTCGAGCCCGGTTAGTACTTGGATGGGTGACCGCCTGGGAATACCGGGTGCTGTAGACTTTTCTTTCGTTCCTTCTTTTTCTCTTCATTTAATTGTTTGTTTCTTCTCTTTTTGTTTTTCGTTCGCTGTAAAGACCCTAATCATTGTTAATTTTGGTAAATACTCTGGTTTGTTTTCATTCATAAATAAGTAAACAATTCATGGTGTGACAGTTAGTTGATTACAATTTTGCCGGAGCTTTAATTCACTTTAAGTTAGTCATGTACAAACAAAAGTAACTGGATACAATGCATTGTGGGTTTATTTTGCAAAATATTGGATAGTGTAAAATTGAGGAAATCATGTGACAACAGTATTTTAGCAAAAAAACCACAAAAAAACCACTATTCTAAGAGTGATCAAATTCCTGAATTCTACAAATGTTGTTTGATTGCCTTTAATGACCTTACTGCTGCATATCCTGACATATCTTTTAATGTTAAAATTCCATCCAGTATTTTCTACAGAATTCTGATTAACCAAAACGACTACAAACCTAAGTGTGTAAGGTTGTTTCATCTGACTTACGTAACCCAGTTACGGGTCTCATTTCCTCATCTCATTCATGTGACTCATGTCACGCGTATTTCATATTCTGTCATTTTGGGCTCATACGTTCATATCACTCATTTTAAAGTTTTACGGTTTTATGTTAACAATATTCCATAGCTTGATTTCTCGTTTCAGCACGGTTGCTGCCAAACGCAGTGTCAGTGTACTATTAGATTAGCATATCTTTCTCCCTACCTGTTGAAATTAATTATTGGAATTTATAATGTATAATTGTTCTTTATTCTACTCCGATTAATGCTATTGTAAATTTGACTTGTGCATTCGATTTAATCATCTCGCTTACTGTTTTACAAATATTCATCTTCATTTATCTGTGTTTTGAAAACAAGTGTACCGTGTTATAGTTGATGTCTCTAACTTCTTTAGTGTTGGATTTTTTATTTGTTGATATATCATGAAATATTATTTTTTAGTCCCAGGAAGAGGCCCTTCCATTGCACTTCCGTTGGGCTGAAGCCTGCGGTTACCTCTAATGTGGGTAATTCGGGTACGCAAGTTATTAGTGCAGGGGTCTTGCGTTCGCACTAACCCCTGTAAAAAATTCATTAAAAATATATATATAAAAGGGGTCAGTACTTGAAACAACGAATCTAGAGCTGATGGAATGGCATTAGCATGCGCCTAGAGAACTGAACCGACATGCTTAAAGCTAAGATTCTTGGTGAATGCATGACACTTTTGTTATATTTTAGGGGTTAAGAGTGAGAGGTAGAAGTGTTGAGAATAAGGGAGACAACACATTCTTTAGCAAAGTAAGGAGGTTGTTTCCCTTGCTATTGGTTTGTAACGGTAAGAACAGAGAAATTCCGAGTGACTGTAAAGAAAATAAACATGTGAAACGTGCTGCATTTATTTCATTTATTTCTACAAGATAGCTAATTCCCCTACCCCCACAACACTATTTAAACACACGTGCGAAGGGGCCAAGCGCCATACCTGGTGAATAAGTTTCGGCAACTCGTATACGTCAAAGTAAAACACAGTCTACGTTATTGCTATTTGTTTGTTTACATACGTAATTCAATGATAAAATCTGAAAAATGAAAAAAAAAAAAAAAAAACATAAATCAGTCGGCCAGTCAGTCAGTCAATCAATCATGTGTTGATTAACATAGCCAGTATAAGCAGTTTGGTATATAAGCCTTATAAAATCTTTTTCGCATGTCTACGGCCATATCACGTTGAAAACACCGGTTCTCGTCCGATCACCGAAGTTGAGCAACGTCGAGCCCGGTTAGTACTTGGATGGGTGACCGCCTGGGAATACCGGGTGCTGTAGACTTTTCTTTCGTTCCTTCTTTTTCTCTTCATTTAATTGTTTGTTTCTTCTCTTTTTGTTTTTTGTTCGCTGTAAAGACCCTAATCATTGTTAATTTTGGTAATACTCTGGTTTGTTTTCATTCATAAATAAGTAAACAATTCATGGTGTGACAGTTAGTTGATTACAATTTCGCCGGAGCTTTAATTCACTTTAAGTTAGTCATGTACAAACAAAAATAACTGGATACAATGCATTGTGGGTTTATTTTGCAAAATATTGGATAGTGTAAAATTGAGGAAATCATGTGACAACAGTATTTTAGCAAAAAAAAAAAAAAAAAAAAAAAAAAAAAAAAAAAAACACTATTCTAAGAGTGAACAAATTCCTGAATTCTACAAATGTTGTTTGATTGCCTTTAATGAACTTACTGCTTCATATCCTGACATATCTTCTAATGTTAAAATTCCATCCAGTATTTTCTACAGAATTCTGATTAACCAAAACGACTACAAACCTAAGTGTGTAAGGTTGTTTCATCTGACTTATGCAACCCAGTTACGGGTCTCATTTCCTCATCTCATTCATGTGACTCATGTCACGCGTATTTCATATTCTGTCATTTTGGGCTCATACGTTCATATCACTCATTTTAAAGTTTTACGGTTTTATGTTAACAATATTCCTTAGCTTGATTTCTCGTTTCAGCACGGTTGCTGCCAAACGCAGTGTCAGTGTACTATTAGATTAGCATATCTTTCTCCCTACCTGTTGAAATTAATTATTGAAATTTATAATGTATAATTGTTCTTTATTCTACTCCGATTAATGCTTTTGTAAATCTGACTTGTGCATTCGATTTAATCATCTCGCTTACTGTTTTACAAATATTCATCTTCATTTATCTGTGTTTTGAAAACAAGTGTATCGTGTTATAGTTGATGTCTCTAACTTCTTTAGTGTTGGATTTTTTATTTGTTGATATATCATGAAATATTATTTTTTAGTCCCAGGAAGAGGCCCTTCCATTGGACTTCCGTTGGGCTGAAGCCTGCGGTTACCTCTAATGTGGGTAATTCGGGTACGCAAGTTATAAGTGCAGGGGTCTTGCGTTCGCACTAACCCCTGTAAAAAATTCATTAAAAATATATATATATAAAGGGTCAGTACTTGAAACAACGAATCTAGAGCTGATGGAATGGCATTGGCATGCGCCTAGAGAACTGAACCGACATGCCTAAAGCTAAGATTCTTGGTGAATGCATGACACTTTTGTTATATTTTAGGGGTTAAGAGTGAGAGGTAGAAGTGTTGAGAATAAGGGAGACAACACATTCTTTTAATATAAAGCAAAGTAAGGAGGTTGTTTCCCTTGCCATTGGTTTGTAACGGTAAGAACAGAGAAATTCCGAGTGATTGTAAAGAAAATAAACGTGTGAAACGTGCTGCATTAATTTTATTTATTTCTACAAGATAGCTAATTCCCCTACCCCCATAACACTATTTAAACACACGTGCGAAGGGGCCAAGCGCCATACCTGGTGAATAAGTTTCGGCAACTCGTATACGTCAAAGTAAAACACAGTCTACGTTATTGCTATTTGTTTGTTTACATACGTAATTCAATGATAAAATCTGAAAAATGAAAAAAAAACATAAATCAGTCGGCCAGTCAGTCAGTCAATCAATCATGTGTTGATTAACTTATAGCCAGTATTAGCAGTTTGGTATATAAGCCTTATAAAATCATTTTCGAATGTCTACGGCCATATCACGTTGAAAACACCGGTTCTCGTCCGATCACCGAAGTTAAGTAACGTCGAGCCCGGTTAGTACTTGGATGGGTGACCGCCTGGGAATACCGGGTGCTGCAGACTTTTCTTTCGTTCCTTGTTTTTCTCTTCATTTAATTGTTTGTTTCTTCTCTTTTTGTTTTTCGTTCGGTGTAAAGACCCTTATCATTGTTAATTTTGGTAAGTACTCTGGTTTGTTTTCGTTCATAAATAAGTAAACAATTCATGGTGTGACAGTTATATATAGTTGATTACAATTTCGCCGGAGCTTTAATTCACTTTAAGTTAGTCATGTACAAACAAAAATAACTGGATACAATGCATTGTTGGTTTATTTTGCAAAATATTGGATAGTGTAAAATTGAGGAAATCATGTGACAACAGTATTTTAGGAAAAAAAAAACACTATTCTAAGAGTGAACAAATTCCTGACTTCTACAGATGTTGTTTGATTGCTATTGCAGGATCAAAATTTTTCACCGCACTGCCAGGCAGACAGAAGAACAGAAGACAGACGCAGGACAAATTAGAATCTGCACTCATTAAATTAGTGTGTTTTTACCGACCTTTCGTACTTTTTGAGATCTCAGAATCAGACTGGACGGACAGGCTGTAAATTATTTAGTGTTCCAGTAAAGGTCTACTTTGGTCATTTTAAAATAATGAATATTAATGAACAAATTCTTTTTGTTGTCTTTTTTTCATATTTACTCTTATTATTTATTCACTGCATGTTTATGTTAATGGTTTGATAAAAACAATGGTTAATTTTATGAATCTTTTATGTTGATATTCTTATCTAAGATGAGAGTCAATTGTAATTTGTTAATGAGCTGCTATTATAAACCAAAAACCACTGGCTGTTAAGTTTACTTAGATCTTTGACCTTAGAATTTGAGTGACAAAGCAATTTGGTATCTTTATCTATAATGAATCAATGCCCATAAAAAATTATGTTGTGCCAAGCAGAAATAGCTCCTATAGTAAATGACGTCGCTTTCAGTCCTGAACAAAAAATTGAGAAAAAAACTGATGGGGGAGTAGGGTGGGTAAGGTCAAGTACCTTCGCATAAAAAAAAATAAATAAAAAATAAAAATGGAGGTCGAGGGGGTGGGGGGTCGGGTTGAGTCGGGTTTCAAGTACCTGCGCATAAAAAACATGCGGGCCAGTAAGGGTAGCAAGTACCCTCTCATTCCTGAAAAAAGTGGTCAGGTGGGTCGGTGATGTTGCGATTTGGAGAGTGGCAAGTGCCGACACATTAAAAATAAAAAATAATTTTGGCGGGGTAGTTCCATGCAGGACGTGGAGAAGTACCTTGCTATCCCATGTAAGTAAACAGTTAAGTTCTAGACTTTAGGCTTTCCCATTAAAAGTTTTTGCTATAAGTCTATACAAAATCAAGTGTCCCATTGGGTGGGGCTAATATTCACCCCAGGTGCATAATATGAAAGATCTTTGCAGAGGTCTACTAGAGGATGCTTCACATAAAATCACAAAGCCCTGTGTCAAGCAGTTTTAGAGAAGAAGATTTTCAAAGTTTTTCAAGTGTGACGGACGGACGGAAGGACGAACAGCCGGACGGACAACGCCAAATCTTTATCCATCCGCCTTCGGCGGAGGATAGTAATCCAGTATGTGAAAAAATAGTCTGCATCTTTTAGTACAGTTACAAACAGATAAATAGTGAAAATACGTCTTTTAGAGATTGTTAACATTAAAAAAGCCCTAAAATAACATTTTATGGACAGAAAGTAAGTAAGACGTCATGAGATGGACATAATAGATGTATTCAAATCATATTTTTCGAAAGTATAATTGAAATTGTATAGAAGAAATATTATGAACGTTTGACTATTGAAAAATCGCATTATATAAGTCAATACCGGATAACAAAATTAATTTTATTTAATTCTCCAGCCTGCATCATTTTATTTTCCAGGCATTCATATTTTCCACCTTTTCCATTTTCACCCTACTAGATTCGGCTGTTCCTTGGAGAGACTGCTTCATTACCTGATGTAGCTTAATTTGATAGAGATAATATTTGTTGAAACTTCGATTCATGACATTGAACCAATACAGATCTATGCCACGCATACATAGAAGAGCTGTTGGCTAGTCGGGTTCGGTTATTCAAAAATAACCATTTATCCGGCGCAATTTTGTTTCATTAAAATCAAATTGATCAGCAAAGGTTATGCGAAATCTCTGAAATGAACTTTCTCTAGAAATTCATTTTAGCTATAACAATGGCTGGAAAACAGAAAGTCAAGTAATGCAATGTTTTTTGTTTTTATTGACAGAATGTACTGTTTATTCCAGAAGAAAAGACATTTTTCTGTTTTGTCACATGATTCCGCGATATGGTTTTGGATAGGCTGCCAGTTGGCTATCACATTTGTTTTTTCGTACCTCGGCTATTTGCTACTCAGAAGATTTGCTATATGGTTTACACATTTTACAAAGTAACGAATATAATTAAAAGCTGCTGTCTCCAGTGTTCGAGTATTTGGTGTTGATTTGATGAATAACCTATTCAGTTAATTGAAATGATGCAATTTCTTGGAATACATTTTTTAGAATGTGACAGCGGGTGACAGTCGTTTCGTCAACATACCTTTTCGTCGAACTGATTATGTACAGTAAATGAAAAGTCTTTTTGACACCCTGGATATTCAGTAGGCGGAAAGTGTGAAATACTTCATTCAAACCTAATTACTCCAGCATTATTAATGATAGTTGTTTAATGCATGTGTTTTTGGCATTTAATTAATCGCAGATAACTAATACAATATTGAACACATAAAAGTAGACAAATTATCTCTAATTATGGTTGTTAATTGCTGGATAATATGCCTTTGAAATATTCGAACATCAAAAAGAAAACGATCAAACTATTAGCAAAAACATGTATGTTTATTTGTGCAGTTTTTACAAATATGCTTTGTTTAGGTTTAACAGTTACACATGCACAAGTAATTAGGTGTGAATGAACCGTCAAAAATATTTCACACTTTCTGCCAGTCGAATATTCAAGGTGAAGAAACGACTTTTCATTTACTATATGTAATCAGTTAGACAAAATGGTTGGTCGACAAAATTGTGTAAAGCGTGACTCCTATGGTGTAACTAAGATAAAGTTGTTTTATGTAAAATACATACTTGTGTTGATTTAGAAAATTTTAACTTACATTAAGAAATATGAATTTGTACAAAGTAACATCAAATGTATTTACATGTATATTGCTAAGTATCTTTTTTTTTGTAACAAAATCACTGGGGTAATGAATCAACTTTCTACTGGGGTAAGCGAAAACAAATAGTGTAAACAGATAGAGGTAGCAAAACAACAAGAAATCATATTTTTATGCCTTGTTTGACAACCAATGTTTTCACATTTGATTGTGTTGCATTTACCTTATACTATCCAGTTTATTCATTTGAAAAAATTATGGGTAACTTTTAGAGCTGTTGCATGTTATTCAGACTCACTGTCACTCAGACTTTTTTTATTTTTCACTTCAAAGGCCCTAATCTGAAATACTGATACCCTGATGTATTGTCTCCTTTAACATAGACATAATTATTTTGATGAAGTGTAAAGAGGAAAGAATTTCATATGATATATTAATATTACTAGTGTTTCTTACTTATTTCTTTTTAAAGTGCCTTTGGTGAAACATGATTGATTTATTAGTAAAATGTATTTTTTTTGTGTTGCAGGATGATTTTAGTGTTACTAGAAAGTTTAGCTGGAACTGGACATAAAATTTTACGCATTCGTCCTAAAGGTGGTGATAAAATAGAAATGTTGTACAAAGATCCCTTTGGTAAGATAAATTCACATTTTGTGTTAGAGATTACATATTGTGCTTAGGTTGAATCTCTTAAAAGCAGAATTATGAAAGTGAATTTAGTATTGTGTAAGTGGTATAGGGGTCACTGAGATATCTGTTGAAATGATACATTGATGATTAGGTTACATATTGATTGTCAGTCAGAATGTTTCTGCTTAATGTGTAACTTGTAATACAAGTTCAAGTCATGATTTGAATTTGCTCCAGTGAGCTGTTTCATGGAACTCTAAATGTTCTTGCTTTAAGAAATATTACTTTTTCACAACCATATGAAATTCTCTTTATTAATCAAAAAGTTCAGTTTGTCAGTTGTGTGCTTTGATCTGAGGCTTTGCCTACCATCTTCTGCTAATAGATTGCACAGTATTATGTGTGAGGAGAGTGTTATAGGGTAGAAGCAATGTAAATGTAGACTTTGAATTCCATTTAGATGTTGCTAGATCTAAACACAAATATTTATGGGTTTTTCTTTATCAAATGATACTGAAGTTTAGTTAAAAGATAAATATTTTTATTTAATTTCAGTGGACCAAACTGTATTATACAAAGAACTGAAGAAGATCAAGACAATTTCATCATGATAGATAGAATTACTTTTTCAATATTTTGTGAATTTTTTGGTGTCATAAATAAAGTGATATTGAAAACTCATTTTGGTCATGCAATGTTGTGATCATGTTGACATTAACCAGGACAAAGATTGTTAAGTTAACACAACCCATCATTCAGTGATGAGTATGGCAGAAGGTCAATGTTACATCAAGTTGTTCACAAAGAACCGCACGTTTTCAGTTTTAGAGATTTGGCTTAGTGCCAAAATTGTAGCATTACCTACGTGTAGGTTGAAATACTTGTATTAACTACACTTGAACATTTGAAATGCTATTCTCTTTCTCTGCATCACATACTGAATTGATTTAAATATACTTTCGCTAGACACTTATCACGTTCTTTCTCTTTTCCTGTATGAGATCTTACAAGAAAATTAATATTTGCAAAATCATGTACCTTATTACATTATTTACCTCTGGTATCTTCATTTCTTCTTCAGTTCTATTTAACAGGTAACTTTATCAGTTTTTAGCATTTGCACCAACTACTTTACTACCTACTTTATAGTTGTTATTTCTTGATCTGTCTGTAAAAAAGTCGGCATCATGACCAATCTATACCCTTTGTCTGCATAAAACCTCAACCAAATCACATTGATCACAAACTTGGGTTTTTTTCCCTTGGTTTATCAAAGGGAAATCCCACTGTAACTGTATTTCCTAAAAGTAGCCACACCAAGAAATGATACTGAAAAATCTTAATTGATACCTAGTCTACAAGCTTATCTCAAACCCTCCACAAAATGTGTAAAATACAACCAAAATATACTAATCGAAATTTGACAAGGGATGCTTTTTCACAGGACATACTGCAAAATAAAACACACACGTTCATAAGAGATTATACCAAAGGAAAATTGTATTGTTGATTGTATGTAAAGGACTGAAATTTCACAACCTTCAAAAATCAAGTTTTGATGCACATGCTCACAGACCATACATTTTTCATGTCACATTTGTGGTCATGTTGACTTGTGTCATTTTGCTATCCCCTACTGAATGGCGAGAGATAATTATAGTTTTGCCTTTGTTTGTGCGTCCTTCATGATTTGTCCGTCTGGAATATAACTCCGGAATTGTATATCCATAGTGGTTTGATGGATTTAGTTGGGATAGGGAAGTATGCTTATCAATGGCTGGTGCAATTAACACTCTCATAGCTGAATTATAGTCCTTTGTTGTTTTTTTACAAATATAAGCAGTAGGTCATCTACAGACACTACTTTGTAGTGTTTTGTAACAGATGATTAAAACTTTGTATGTATATATTAACTGGGAAAAAAAAACTTGAACAATCATAAGGACTCCCATATAGACGGCATGATCAGTAAA